>JAOTOL010001610.1:2032500-2060000 GCA_034440575.1 Imbricaverruca yamaguchii | reverse complement strand
GACCCACTTTTCGTTAAAAGCTTCATTTTACACAAGCACAATCGGGGAAACGGCCACCGAATGTGGCTACCCTACCCACATTCCAACCCAATAGCATACAATATCCGAGTGTCGCATTTTGGCGAGGGCCACCATACGCAAACCTCCGAATAAAATCGACCCAAATGCGCCGATTGGTGAAGTTTTCAATACATTTGACTCGGTGGTTTAGGAGCACGGGTGTGATAACAACTCCCTGCGATGGACTTGACCCACCCGTCAAATACACGGTCCACAAGCGATGGGTGTATTGCCACGCCAGTGCGGCTCGTTTTCTGCTTATCGGGGTACATTCACACCCATACGATATGCTATTTAAGTGAATAATTACCTGCCTGCACAAAAGCGTTCGGTGAAGGTTGGGAGAGTAACCTGTCTGCACGAAAGCGCTCGGTGAAGGTTAAGAGAGTAACCTGTCTGCACAAAAGTACCCGGTGCTGCTTTAGTTTAGATCGAAGCCGTAAAATAGCATGTGTCTGGTTTTTCCGAGACCTCCAGCTGACTCGCGGCTGCTGTGTTGGTGCAGCGGAATCCATCCTTGTCAGGTGGGTGTTTGTCTGCCTGTCAGCTATCGCCAGGTTCGCTGAACGATAATGCGGGCAACGTGCTTTTAAGCTAACAATCCTTCCGGCGTATAATGCAATTACCCGGCAAGATTGAAAGTGCATGCATGTGTTGGAGCGGTTCGATAACATCAGACAATTTCGGTGTTTAATTGCGGAATGGTTCGGCCCTAAACGCGAGCGATCCTGGCTCGAATGGAAACGGTGCAAAATGAAATCCTGTCCAAGGATTTGGAAACCCGCGTATTTTTTCCTTGGCTGGTTATTAAATTATCATCATTAGTATAAATAATAGTTTAGCACTACAATTTCATTATCAATTAAGTGTCGACGGAAGTCATAGAGTAAATTGTATGCTTTTTTGTTTATGCTAGCAGTCACCGCCTTTTGCACTGCCAGAGCGAATTTGGTGAAGTAATGTAGGTGCAAGCATTTTCTCGCCGTAGTCGCTATTTCATTGTGAGCCGCTCGGGTGAATGAAATAAACGGGCTGCCTGTATGTGCCTGTGCCCTGTTTAGACCTGAACTGATCTCGATATATCTAGCCTGCCTGCCGGTCATCCGGTCATGGTGCCCCTCGATGGGGGGGGGTATCCGGTGGTAGATGGGCCTCTGATGGAGGTATCCGGTGGTAGGCGGGCCTCTGACGGAGGTACCCGGTGGTAGGCGGGCCTCTGACGGAGGTACCCGGTGGTAGGCGGCCCATGACGGAGGTACCCGGCGGTAGGCGGGCCCCTGACGGAGGTATCCGGTTATAGGCGGGCCTCTGACGGAGGTACCCGGTGTTAGGCGGGCCTCTGATGGAGGTACCCGGTGGTAGGCGGCCCATGACTGAGGTACCCGGCGGTAGGCGGCCTCTAAGGCGGCCCTGACGGGGCAGTCCTGACGGTGGTAGCCCTCTGATGGAGGTATCCGGGGTAGGCGGGCCTCTGAAGGTACCCGGTGGTAGGCGGGCCTCTGACGGCCTGGGCCCTTGGCCGCCCGGGCCCGTCCATGGGGTACCCGGTGGTAGGCGGCCCATGACTGAGGTACCCGGCGGTAGGCGGGCCCTGACGGAGGTATCCGGTTATAGGCGGGCCTCTGACGGAGGTACCTGATGGTAGGCGAGCCTCTGATGGAGGTACCCGGTGGTAGGCGGCCCTCTGACGGAGGTACCCGACGGCAGACAGGCCTCCAACTGAGGCGACCACCGAAAGGTGGCTACCCAACCCACATTCCAACCCAACGGCGTACAATATCCGAGTGTCGCATTTTGGCGAGGGCCACCATACTCAAAACTCCGACGAAAATCGACCTAAATGCGCTGATTGGTGAAGTTTTCGATACATTTGGTTTGGTGGTTTAGGAGCGCGGTCGTGATAACAACTCCCTGCGATGGAGTTGACCCACCTGTCAAATACCCGGTCTGCAGACGATGAGTCTGTTGCCACGCCAATGCGGCTCGCTTGTTGCTTATTAGGGTGCATACGATATGCCGCTTAAGTGAATAATTACCTGCCTGCACAAAAGCGCTCGGTGAAGGTTGGGAGAGTAACCTGTCTGCACAGAAGCGCTCGGCGCAGGCTAGAAGAGTAACCTGTCTGCACAAAAGTGCCCGTTGCTGCTTTAGTTTAGATCGAAGCCGTAAAATAGCATGTGTCTGGTTCTTCCGAGACCTCCAGCTGACTCGCGGCTGCTGTTCTGGTGCAGCGGCACAGCATCCGTCCCTGTCAGGGGTGGGTGTTTGGCTGTCAGCTATCGCCAGGTGCGCTGAACGATAATGCTAGCAACGTGCTTTCAAGCTAACAACCCTTCCGGCGTATAATGCAATTACCCGGCAAGATTGAAAGTGCATGCATGTGCTGGAGCTATTCGATAACATCAAACAATTTCAGTGTTTATTTGCGGAATGGTTCGGCCCTAAACGCGAGCGATCCTGGCTCGAATGGATACGGTGCAAAATTAAATCCCGTCCAGGGATTTGGAAACCCGCGCATTAGTCCCTCGACTGATCATAAAATTATAGGTATAAATAATACCCTAGCACTGCGCTGCCATTATCAAGTAAGTGTCGGAGGATGTAATAGAGTAAATTGTATGTTTTCTTGTTTATACTAGCAGTCATCGTCTTCCGTACTGCCAGAGCGAATTTGAAGTAATGCGCAGGTGCGAGCATTTTCTCACCGTAGCCGCTCTTCCATCGTGAGGCGCTGGGGAGAATGAAATAAATGGGCTGCCTGTATGTGCCTGCACCCTGTTTAGATCTGAACTGATCTCGATATATCTAGCCTGCCGGCTGGTCATCTGGTCATAGTGCCCCTCGATGGGGGTACCCGGTGGTAAGCGGGTCTCTGATGGATGAACCCAGTGGTAGGCTGGCCTCTGATTAAGTACCCGGTGGTAGGCGGGCCTCCAAATGGAGGCACTATGTGGCAGGCTGGCCTCTGATGAGGTACCCGGTGGTAGGCGCCCCCTGACGGAGGTACCCGGTGACAGGCCTCTGATGGAGGTATCCGGTGGTAGGCGGGCCTCTGATGGAGGTACCCGGTGGCAGGCCTCCAACTGAGGCGCCCACCGAATGGTGGCTACCCCACCCACATTCCAACCCAACGGCGTACAATACCAGAGTGTCTGGAGGGCGCTTCTAACCCGGCTGGCCGGCGGCGAGGTGTGTGTGTGTGCCGCCGCCGGTCGTGTTTCGAGTGGGCCCCATTGTGTGCGGCCCGGGACGACCGCGGCGGCGCACACACCAACATGGCCGCGGCGGCTCCGGGCCCGGCTGGGGCGTCCCTGCCCTCCCATTCACCGGACACTTATCGGCGCCCATCTCGCGCGCGCGGCCCAGTTGCCGGCCGGGCCGCGCTTCGGGGCGCGTCGACCGTGTTGGTGGTATGGCCCGGTCAGGCCCGCCGGCTGCCCTGGTCAGCCTTGTGGTGTGACGTTGGCAGTGTCGGCCATGTTCTATCGAGAGGAGTCAGTGATGGGGCTAGTCAGCAGTCGTCTACGTCTCCTATCGGGTGGCGTCAGCGATGGTGCTCGTCAGCGGTCTCCTACGTCTCCTGCCGGGTGACGTCAGCGGTCTCCTACGTCTCCTATCGGGTGGCGTCAGCGATGGTGCTCGTCAGCGGTCTCCTACGTCTCCTGCCGGGTGGCGTCAGCGGTCTCCTACGTCTCCTATCGGGTGGCGTCAGCGATGGTGCTCGTCAGCGGTCTCCTACGTCTCCTATCGGGTGGCGTCAGCGATGGGGCTAGTCAGCGGTCTCCTACGTCTCCTAGCGCAGTGTACGTGACGTATCCCGCGTCAGCGCGCCTCACGATCTCGCCCAAATCCCCGCGGTGCGTTAGAACGCTGGGAATGCTCGAAAAGAGAGGTACATGCCATTCGAAAACTGAGCATATTCGGATTGCGATGATGCAATTTTAATCAAAATATATCGACCGTGTTTGTGTGTGTAGGGGGGTAAAAACGTTTTCTCTTGCTCGATTAGATATAATCGTTTCAATTGACCAGATGGGCTGCTTAAACTCTTGCTATGCAGCTGTCGTATTTGCTATCCATCATCTCCTCAAACTGTAGGCGAAGATATGCAGTAGGTTACACTGCCTTGAATCTATTTCGGCGGGTGTAATACATTTGGAACACTGGATCCTTCATGCATTGACATGACGTGTTACTTTTGGCAGCATATGCGACTGAAATCGCCCTTAGCGACACTCGTGTGGACAACTCGCCGCTGGTGACCCATTCGAGACGGAGATGATGCATGTTCACATATGTGATGCATGACAACACTCGGCGTTCACTTGTGTTGCGCGTGTCAGCCTAGTTTTCTACCAATACGCTCAACAAGTGCCAATTGTTGGAGAGCGCTACAGTGTATATATTACGCGCCATGTTTGCCCTTGTTTCTCATAAATAGCTATGGCCCAGGCTCTCACGTAAACGTGGCGGTGGTTGCGCTGCTGGAGAATGTATGCCGTACGTATGCTGTGCGATCGGTGCAAACCCAGCCCACGAAGGGCGACAGCAACGTGCGGAGAGCCGGCTGGGCACGGCCTTGGTGTTTGGGCAGTATGCAATCTTCGGCATCGCGGCTGCGCGGTCGGGTGTTTTACATGGGGGGCGGACAACGGCTGGATGCCGCAAACAAAGAGTAAAATATGCGCGCTGGAAAACCCTCCCAGCAGCTCGGACGGTCCGACGGTCGGCGCTAGGGAGTATGCTGGCGTGCCTGGTGCAAATCGACTCGCAGTTTCGTCATGTATCGGATGCTCGATCAAACACCGTTTCCGTGGAACAGAACCCGAGCGGTGACTTCTCGACTGGCGTGTTGCTACCCACGATTTCGCTCACATATTTGGCCGAAGATAAAACAATACCGGTGCACGTGAGACCAGGGTTTTGTGAATTGCTGCACCCGGTGCGTGACACGAAAACGAGTACAACGTACTGGATGTTGTTGCCCAGCATTTGAGAATTAATAGGCTCCAAATAAGGCAACAGCATAACCATAGCTTAAGTAGCTCCTCAGCAAGTCACCAATTGAAGCAATTGCAAAGTGGAACACTAGCACGTATTCCAAGAGAACGATCAATATACTTTGATTAAATTACATGTTTGTAATCAGCATATGCTCAGCTTTGGAATGGAATGGGTCCCTTTAAAAAAAAACAATTATCCCAAGCCCTTTTAACGAGCCGTGTACCTTCTGCATTTTTGCATAAGTAATAAATTGTACCGCCCGTACAACTTATGGGTACAATTTCCTTTGTGTATCGTCCGTATTGATTCCCCTGGAGCGGTACAGTTCCAGCTGATGGATCTGCCCGCCCGCATTGGCCGCAAGTGGCCGAGGCCGATGGCGTGCAGTTGAGCGTGGTGGCGTCTGTCACTGGCAGCGCTTCAGCGGCCACCTGCACTGTGCAGGCTCCGCCGGGGTGAAGGCGTTCGTTAGCGCGTCCGATCTCGAGCCCCGCCGTCACCTGCGCGCTGCACTCTGCACACTGACATGTGCACACGAATGTGCACATGTCATCTCGCGTCCGCCGGTGGCTACATCGTCCGACACACCGCTGTCCGTTTCTGGCCGACTTCCCCCAGCCCGATCGGCGCGTCCACGTCCGCCGTTGGTTTTCCGCCACCGGTCGACTCTGCCTCCCCTGATCGTCGTCAGTTCGTCGCCGTCTCGTCTCCGGCTCGTGGCGACCCCCGGGGACGATGTTGGCCGCGCGCCTGCCTGCCGGTGTCTGACATTGTTGGGCGAGACACGGCACGTCGGCGACTCTCTGTTGTCCGATACCCTGTTGCTCTGCAGCCGGCTGCCTGCCGGTGTCTGACAGTGGTCGGCGAGACACGGCACGTCGGCGACTCTCTGTTGTCCGACACCCTGTTGCTCTGCAGCCGGCTGCCTGTGGGTGTCTGACAGTGGTCGGCGAGACACGGCACGTCGGCGACTCTCTGTTGTCCGATACCCTGTTGCTCTGCAGCCGGCTGACTGTGGGTGTCTGACAGTGGTCGGCGAGACGCGGCGCGTCGGCGACTCTCTGTTGTCCGATACCCTGTTGCTCTGCAGCCGGCTGCCTGTGGGTGTCTGACAGTGGTCGGCGAGTCACGGCGCGTCGGCGACTCTCTGTTGTCCGATACCCTGTTGCTCTGCAGCCGGCTGCCTGTGGGTGTCTGACAGTGGTCGGCGAGACACGGCGCGTCGGCGACTCTCTGTTGTCCGACACCCTGTTGCTCTGCAGCCGGCTGCCTGTGGGTGTCTGACAGTGGTCGGCGAGACGCGGCACGTCGGCGACTCTCTGTTGTCCGACACCCTGTTGCTCTGCAGCCGGCTGCCTGTGGGTGTCTGACAGTGGTCGGCGAGACACGGCGCGTCGGCACTCTCTGTTGTCCGACACCCTGTTGCTCTGCAGCCGGCTGCCTGTGGTGTCTGACAGTGGTCGGCGAGCCGGGCTCGGCGACTCTCTGTTGTCCGCACCCTGTTGCTCTGCAGCCGGCCGCGCGGCGCGTCGGCGGCTCTTGTTGTCCGACACCCTGTTGCTCTGCAGCCGGCTGCCTGTGGGTGTCTGACAGTGGTCGGCGAGACGCGGCACGTCGGCGACTCTCTGTTGTCCGACACCCTGTTGCTCTGCAGCCGGCCCGCTGTCGACAGGGTCGGCGAGGCGCGGCGCGTCGGCGACCTCTGTTGTCCGACACCCTGTTGCTCGCAGCCGGCTCCTGTGGTGTCTGACAGTGGTCGGCGAACGCGGCCTCGGCGACTCTCTGTTGTCCGACACCTGTTGCTCTGCAGCCGTGCTGTGGGTGTCTGACAGTGGTGGCGAGCACGGCCGTCGGCGCTTGTTCCGTCCTTGGAAGTGTGGACCGGCCGTCGGCGACTCTCTGTGTCCGAACCCTGTTGCAGCCGGCTCTGGGTTGACGTGGCAGCACGGGCGTGGCACGCGCACCGGCCGCAGGGCCACGGCGCGGGCGCCCACCCGTGCCGCGCCGGCGCGGGGCGCGGGTCGGCGAGCACGGCGCGTCGGCGACTCTCTGTTGTCCGACACCCTGTTGCTCTGCAGCCGGCTGCTGGGGTGTCTGACAGTGGTCGGCGAGTCACGGCGCGTCGGCGACTCTCTGTTGTCCGACACCCTGTTGCTCTGCAGCCGGCTGCCTGTGGGTGTCTGACAGTGGTCGGCGAGACGCGGCACGTCGGCGACTCTCTGTTGTCCGACACCCTGTTGCTCTGCAGCCGGCTGTCTGTGGGTGTCTGACAGTGGTCGGCGAGACGCGGCACGTCGGCGACTCTCTGTTGTCCGACACCCTGTTGCTCTGCAGCCGGCTGCCTGCCGGTGTCTGACAGTGGTCGGCGAGACGCGGCGCGTCGGCGACTCTCTGTTGTCCGACACCCTGTTGCTCTGCAGCCGGCTGCCTGGTGTGAAGTGGTGGCGAGACACGGCGCGTCGGCGACTCTCTGTTGTCCGATACCCTGTTGCTCTGCAGCCGGCTGTCTGTGGGTGTCTGACAGTGGTCGGCGAGACACGGCGCGTCGGCGACTCTCTGTTGTCCGACACCCTGTTGCTCTGCAGCCGGCTGCCTGTGGGTGTCTGACAGTGGTCGGCGAGTCACGGCGCGTCGGCGACTCTCTGTTGTCCGACACCCTGTTGCTCTGCAGCCGCCTGCCCGCCAGCCGGCGGCGCACGCTTACCATGCAAACTATTGTCGGCCGCACTCGTGTGGGGTGTGTGTGGGATGGTCTGGGGGACCCCGATGACCCGGCACCGACCGGCTCCACCTCTGTGAGTGCACGCATGGGTAGGCTGGCCACCGATCGCTGGTCAGGTGGCGCTGCGCACGATCTGCACTCAACGAGTGCGAATCTGACGAGACTTAAATACCAACGGCGCATTCCGAGTGCGACACTCAGTGTCGCAACCTTACCAGCGTTGTTGACGTTGATGATCTTTTTTTCCTAGGAAATTCTGTCGCAGGCGTGGGCTCGTGTATGATAATGACGCATTATGGTCTTGATATGCCGCCATCAAGGCGATATGTCGCCTCGATATGTCTCCGATATGTACATTGCGCCGCCAAGCGCCGCATTGTGTGCTGCCCCGCCGTGGGAAATCGTGGGTCATGTGTGTTAGTCGTGGTGAATATTTTTGTTGCGATACCCGGTGTGCGGCTGCACATCACGGAAGACGTCCCAGTACTGACATTGAACCAGTCTTGCAGAAGCTTCGTTTTTTGCAAGCTTAAGTGGAAACCAACACCTGATGTCGACTCGTTCTGACCTCATCGGGACAGAGTTTTGAATTAAAGATCAACTTCCATGGAATTCCGTGCTGGGCGGAATCGTCAGCTTCGGTGACGGTTGCCGACTTTACCGCACCGTATTCCAAACATGTGTGCCGTGAATATCATGCCTTCGTGAAATTCAACGCTTTCTCGCACTTACGCTCCTAAGATCACACATCCCTACCTTGCCAATTTCTTGAATTTCATCGTTGGCCTTGACACCTTCGCCTGATGCTTCCTACCCCACACAAACGCATCCTGGGACAGCGTTCTGGAAGCGGGGCCGAGTCCTCCCCTGAACCCGTCGTCATAGTTGGGCACCCTCCTGTAGACATGCATCGCACCGGTCATCTCTGATTAACTGTACGCCCCCTCTGAGCATCGGCTTTATGCTGTTATGCTGCAAGCGGCATCAGACTATATATTGGCTATGTCTAGCTGTACCATATTCACGATTAGCTTACCATATTCACGATTAGTCAAACAGAAGACTTGAAAGCGCGACAATGTCATTTTCCCGCATGTTGAACCTCATTCAACACAGAACGAATTGACCTTGGGTCATCAAGTTCTCACGTATAATTATTGTCCTACAGACTCCATTCACCCTGGAAATGACATATTATTGGCTTTTACAGTTATTTTTTAAAATATATTTGGGTGGGGACCGGGTACGAGGACGCATTTCGTCAGTTCATTCCAGGGCGAGTGATCTTTGGAGGCCTTACAGAGTGCTTGTTAACACTGATTTGATAACGCCAAGTGCCGGCATGAACGTAGTGACGTGGGGGGGGAGAGGGGACGATAGACCATACCTTTTGGGATCCCTGCCTTCAGCCCTGATGGGAAGGGATCGTGTTATCGCCGGCTGGTGGTTATGACTCGACCGTCACCAAACTTTAGATTCTCTGGCGCCTTTGTGTTTGCCACAGCTCACAATTGCCCGGCAAGTATTAAAAAACAATAAAATAAAATCCAACCACTAGGTTCCACAATAATTAATCCGTGCAAGTCTGGATACGTTGCTGTCTCGTAAACAGTGAAGCCTCGCGTTTTCAGACATAAATTGGCCGGTTTTCAGGAAAGGAACGGCCGGTTTTCAGACAAAGGGTGACGAGTTTTCGGACAGAGACCGGCCGGTTTTCAGACAAAGCGGTGTGTCTTTAGACAACGGGCGACCAGTTTTTAGGCAAAGGGCGGCCGGTTTTCAGACAAAGAGCGGTCGGTTTCGCGTGCTGTGATGCCGTTATCGTCTACGTATATCAAATTGGTATGCCGGGCACAGCCTTGTTCGAGTTACGCCGCACAAAAGATTACGCTTCCAGCAACGTCGAACGCCGCGGCGCCAATGTCATCTGTTGCTTGCGGACCGTTCCGAAAACGTGTCACAAACATCAACACCGCCATCAATAACGAGGTGCCGAGTCACGCCAGCGCGCATGACCGGCCGGCCAATACTCTACAGCTTCAGCCGGCCAGCGACTGTGCATTCATAGTCTACAGCTGGCCTGTATCAGGCCAGCCTCTATGTGCGCCAGGTCATGCAGTTCAGGTGTATGCCGGCGCACCAGTCTATGTGTGCGCCAGGTCATGTAGTACAGGTGTGTACCGGCGTGCAAGTCTATGTGTGAAACCAGGTCATGTGGTGCAGGTGTGTACCGGTGTGCCAGTCTATGTGTGCACCAGGTGAACAGGGTGGGGGTGCAGGCGACGGTGCCACGTCTGGCGGCAGGTCCAGCACAGGGCGGGGGTGCAGGTGACGGTGCCCCCCTCCCCGCCCGTGGCCGACACCGGAGCTCTATTGGCGGCCGGCACGCCACGGCCCGGCTGGCTGCAGGTCATTGTTTCTTCCGCGAACCGTGCGCCGCGGTGTTGCCGGCAACTGGATGTGCTGCTGGCCGAGCGGCGCCGCCGGCTCACTCGTTATTCGCAGCTGATGGGGGCGGCGCCCCCCCCCCCCCCGGTCCACAGTCGTCTAGTGGTCCAGTTGCGGTCTGCTCGGGCGTGTGCGCACACAGGGCAGCCCGTGTGCCCGGTGTGCCTTTTCGTCGCTGAAGAGCGCCGGGTGAAAAATCCCGGAGAGGGGATGCACTCGAGCCTTTCCTCAGGGGCACGTTTTCCCGGCCGGAGGGGTGCCGCCTTCCACGGTGGAGGGAGCGGGGGTTGTATGTCCCCAGTCCCCCCCTGTATCCGCCTCTGGCCTGGTTGGTAAGTACATTCGACTGGAGGTACACATGGTGCGTGCTCGGACCTCCAAGAGTCATTGGACTTCCCGGATGAGCACGGGGTGCTTTTTGCACTGAGCTGAGAGTCCTAAAATCTGCAGTGAATTGGTTCAATGCCAAGGAAGTTAGTTAGTTAGTTATTTGGGTTTTAGGGTGCATCCACTGCAGTGGTTATACAGCGCCCATAGAAGTAAGTAATGCCAAGGAAGTAAGCGGCTGCAAATGGTGTAACAGGTGCATGGCACCGGAAATGGAAGCAAATTTGGCGTTGGATTCGTCTGGTGTTGTGCATGATAGTGGGTGGGGCTGTTGAGATATGGATTGATGGCGGTCATTTACGTCGGCTGGATCATTTTAATGATTGTTCGGCTGCCAATAATGATCGTGCGGCTTCATGCGGTACATGCTAAAGTGTGACGGTACTCCGGGCCGATCTTTCCCAAGCGTTCAATCGTTCCGGCTCTCCCGGTCAGATCCTCACACCCCAGTTTCGAGATGAGGGGGGGGAGGGGGTTCGTTAAAGATCCCCGATCGCACCTCCAAACTAGGCGTCACGCCGAAATCGAACTGGATATTATCGGAAATGCGGTCGATGAATAGACTCAGGAAGTGATATCTTGCTTTTACGCGGCCGCAGCGTGGTGTGTGACATGTGCGTGGCTATAGTAGCCACCCCACCTCCCACCCCGAGGTCAGGCGGAGCCAGACACCGGTGCCGTGTTGCCCGTCCATGCCGGCCCGGTCCTGCCCCACACCTCATCCCGGCGCACGTCCCGTCCATGACCGCCGGCGCTGCCAGCACCAGCAAGACCGTCAACAGAGGGCGCACGAGTCGGTCACCGCTCCTCACCCCTGCCGAGTCCCGTCGACAGCCTCTGCCAGCACTAGTCAGACCGTCAACAGAGGGCGCACGAGTCGGTCACCGCTCCTCACCCCTGCCGAGTCCCGTCGACAGACGCCGAGAGTGCTAGTTAAGCCGTCGACAGAGGCGTGAGTCGGCCACCACTCCTCACCCCTGCCCTGTCCCGTCGACAGACGCCGAGAGCACCAGTCAGACCGTCAACAGAGGGCACGAGTCGGTCACCACTCCCCACCCCTGCCCTGTCCCGTCGACAGCTCCGCAGCACCAGTCAGACCGTCAACAGAGGGCACGAGTCGGTCACCGCTCCTCACCCCTGCCCTGTCCCGTCGACAGCCCTGCAGCACCAGTCAGACCGTCAACAGAGGGCACGAGTCGGTCACCACTCCCCACCCCTGCCCTGTCCCGTCGACAGGCGCCGAGAGCACCAGTCAGACCGTCAACAGAGGGCACGAGTCGGTCACCACTCCCCACCCCTGCCCTGTCCCGTCGACAGACGCCGAGAGCACCAGTCAGACCGTCAACAGAGGGCACGAGTCGGTCCACCACTCCCCACCCCTGCCCTGTCCCGTCGACAGGCGCCGAGAGCACCAGTCAGACCGTCAACAGAGGGCACGAGTCGGTCACCACTCCCCACCCCTGCCCTGTCCCGTCGACAGACGCCGAGAGCACCAGTCAGACCGTCAACAGAGGGCACGAGTCGGTCACCACTCCCCCACCCCTGCCCTGTCCCGTCGACAGACGCCGAGAGCACCAGTCAGACCGTCAACAGAGGGCGTGAGTCGGCCACCACTCCCCACCCCTGCCCTGTCCCGTCGACAGACGCCGAGAGCACCAGTCAGACCGTCAACAGAGGGCGTGAGTCGGCCACCACTCCCCACCCCTGCCCTGTCCCGTCGACAGACGCCGAGAGCACCAGTCAGACCGTCAACAGAGGCGTGAGTCGGCCACCACTCCCCACCCCTGCCCTGTCCCGTCGACAGAGCCGAGAGCACCAGTCAACCGTCAACAGAGGGCACGAGTCGCCCACTCCCCACCCCTGCCCTGTCCCGTCGACAGACGCCGAGAGCACCAGTCAGACCGTCAACAGAGGGCACGAGTCGGCCACCACTCCCCACCCCTGCCCTGTCCCGTCGACAGCCCTGCCAGCACTAGTCAGACCGTCAACAGAGGGCACGAGTCGGTCACCACTCCCCACCCCTGCCTGTCCCGTCGACAGGCGCCGAAGCACCAGTCAGACCGTCAACAGAGGCGTGAGTCGGCCACCACTCCTCACCCCTGCCCTGTCCCGTCGACAGACGCCGAGAGCACCAGTCAGACCGTCAACAGAGGGCACGAGTCGGTCACCACTCCCCACCCCTGCCCTGTCCCGTCGACAGGCGCCGAGAGCACCAGTCAGACCGTCAACAGAGGGCACGAGTCGGCCACCACTCCCCACCCCTGCCCTGTCCCGTCGACAGCCTCTGCCAGCACCAGTCAGACCGTCAACAGAGGGCACGAGTCGGTCACCACTCCCCACCCCTGCCCTGTCCCGTCGACAAGCGCCGAGAGCACCAGTCAGACCGTCAACAGAGGGCACGAGTCGGTCACCACTCCCTACCCCTGCCCTGTCCCGTCGACAGACGCCGAGAGCACCAGTCAGACCGTCAACAGAGGGCACGAGTCGGTCACCACTCCCCACCCCTGCCCTGTCCCGTCGACAGACGCCGAAAGCACTGGTTAAGCCGCCGACAGGGGGGACGGGTCGGTCACCATGTGGATGGCAGCAGCCGACCATCGGAGTAGCTGACCGTCTGGTCCCGTGTGTGCCGCGACACTCGTGATGTGTGCCGTACCACCCATAGCCTGATCTCAATCGATACGGGTGATGTGTGCCGTGCCACCCATAGCCTGATCTCAATCGGTGCAGGTGATGTGTGCCATGCCACCCATAGCCTGATCTCAATCGATACGGGTGATGTGTGTCATACCGCCCATAGCCTGATCTCAATCAGTGCAGGTGATGTGTGCCATGCCACCCATAGCCTGATCTCAATCGATACGGGTGATGTGTGTCATGCCACCCATAGCCTGATCTCAATCAGTACAGGTGATGTGTGCCATGCCACGCGTAGCCTGGTCTGAATCAACATAGATGATGTGTGACATACCACCCATAGCCTGATCTCAGTCAATACAGGTGGTGTGTGTCATACCACTCATGCCCTGATCTCAATCAATGCAGGTGAGGTGCGCCATACCACACGTAGCCTGATATCAATCAATGTAGGTGGTGTGTGCCAAACCACACACGGCTTGATCTCAATCAATACAGGTGATGTATGCCACACCACCCATAGCGTACTCTCAATCAATACAGCTACCGGTGGCTGGTTAGCCGTTCGCCGTCGGAGTTTCACTCACAGATTGACGTCACCTGTTTCGACGCAATCGACACGTCCGGTCACAGGTATCGCTGGGGCGTGAGGTATCGTGTGCCCAGGGATCCGGAGCGGTGTTGATACCGGCCCGCTGCTGGGTGGGAATATGCTGGATCCGTGCTGCGCGCTGCTGGGTGGGAATATGTTGGGTCCGTGCTGCGCGCTGCTGGGCGGGGACATGCTGGGTCCGTGCTGCGCGCTGCTGGGCGGGGACATGCTGGGTCCGTGCTGCGCGCTGCTGGGCGGGGACATGCCGGGTCCGTGCTGCGTGCTGCTGGGTGACCCGGTGCCGCGTGTGTCGGCCTGACGGACTAGGTCAGGGCGGCACCAGATCACGGATGGAGAAATAGACACTGGAGTTTTGGCATCCAGAACATTATCCCCTCCAGAGCCTCTCATTTTCCTCATTTGGATGTAGAATGGTGCTGTTTAGCAATGAACTGCTTGATAAAGTGCCCAAGATTCACTGGAAAGCGCAAGCTGAGATTCTAATTTACCAGGTTGAAAGGATGATATCCTCCGTATTCGATTTCCCTGTCGCTTTCCTTTCCACGTCCAGGATTACAAAGCACAACTCCAAACCTGATCCGGATTGCGTGGGTTAGCGGCTGGAGTGGCTCCAGAGTGGGTCGGCGGCTGGAGTGACTCCAGAGTGGGCTGGCGGCTGGAGTGGCTCCAGAGTGGGTCGGTGGCTGGAGTGGCTCCAGAGTGGGCTGGCGGCTGGAGTGGCTCCAGAGTGGGCCGGCGGCTGGAGTGGCTCCAGAGTGGGCCGGCGGCTGGAGTGGCTCCAGAGTGGGCCGGCGGCTGGAGTGGCTCCAGTCCTCGTGGGTTAGCGGCTGGAGTGGCTCTAGACTACGGAGGTCTGCGGCTGGAGTGGCTCCAGAGTGTGTCGGTTGGAGTGGCTCCGGGTGGAGTGGCTGGAGCGGCTGGAGTGGCTCCAGAGTGGGTCGGACGGCGGCTGGAGTGGCTCCAGACCGCGTGGGCGGGCGGCTGGAGTGGCTCCAGAGTGGGCCGGCGGCTGGAGTGGCTCCAGAGTGGGCCGGCGGCTGGAGTGGCTCCAGACCGCGTGGGCGGGCGGCTGGAGTGGCTCCAGCCCGCGTGGGCCGGCGGCTGGAGTGGCTCCAGAGTGGGCCGGTGGCTGGAGTGGCTCCAGAGTGGGCCGGCGGCTGGAGTGGCTCCAGAGTGGGTCGGTGGCTGGAGTGGCTCCAGAGTGGGCCGGTGGCTGGAGTGGCTCCAGAGTGGGCCGGCGGCTGGAGTGGCTCCAGAGTGGGCCGGCGGCTGGAGTGGCTCCAGAGTGGGCCGGCGGCTGGAGTGGCTCCAGAGTGGGCCGGCGGCTGGAGTGGCTCCAGAGTGGGTCGGCGGCTGGAGTGGCTCCAGAGTGGGCCGGCGGCTGGAGTGGGACGGGACGCGGCTGCCAGCCGGCCTTCGCTGCCGTCTGACCTCGGCCGGCTGGTGGCGGCGGCACGGCCGCCGGCCGGTCGATAGGGTCCGCGCTGGTGGGCCCGGCCGGCGCGCCCCCAGCCGCTCTCCCAGAGCCGCCCCCCGGCAGCTCCCGCTGTGGTGCTCCCGGACGGAAATGCCGTGATCTCGGCCGACTCGTGACGACGGCGCGCCGTCCTCGTGGCTGGGCGGCCGGCCGGCCTTCTGAAGTCACCACGCACACCGGCCACCGGGCGACCTTCAGCTGTCAAACTCGGGCGTCGCGCTGGTCCGTGACTCCACTCTCTTACCAGCTTCACCCGGTCAGCCCCCCCCTCTCTCTCTCTCTCTCTCTCTCTCTCTTCACCCGGTCAGCCCCCTCTCTCTCTCTCTCTCTCTCTCTCTCTCTCTCTCTCTCTCTCTCTCTCTCTCTCTCTCTCTCTCTCTCTCTCTCTCTCTCTCTCTCTCTCTCTCTCTCTCTCTCTCTCTCTCTCTCTCTCTCTCTCTCTCTCTCTCTCTCTCTCTCTCTCTCTCTCTCTCTCTCTCTCTCTCTCTCTCTCTCTCTCTCTCTCTCTCTCTCTCTCTCTCTCTCTCTCTCTCTCTCTCTCTCTCTCTCTCTCTCTCTCTCTATCTCTATCTCTATCTCTCTCTCTCTCTCTCTCTCTCTCTCTCTCTCTCTCTCTCTCTCTCTCTCTCTCTCTCTCTCTCTCTCTCTCTCTCTCTCTCTCTCTCTCTCTCTCTCTCTCTCTCTCTGTCTCTCTCTGTCTCGTCTCTCTCTGGTCTCTCGTCTCGGTCTCTCTCTTCTCTCTCGTCTCACCCGTCTCGGTCTCTGTCTCGGTCTCGTCTCAGTCTCAGTCTCGGTCTCGTCTCATCTCTCTCGTTCTCTGGTCTCAGGTCTCTCTCCTCGTCTCGTCTCGGTCTCGGTCTCGTCTCGGTCTCGGTCTCGGTCTTGCTTTTTCGCTCTCTCGCTCTCGCTCTCTATGTCTTGCTCTCTTGCTCTCTTTCTCTTTTTCTTTATGTATATATATATATATATATATATATATATATATATATATATATATATATATATATACATACATACACGCACACACAAGCATTTTGCTGCAGATTAATACGCGCTAAGTCCATTACGTTGCAGGAATGTACGAGGCATTATTAGCGGCGAGGTTCGTTGTCCGAATAATTACGTCCTCCGTTACGAGGTGCGACGTGCAGTTCAGCGTCCTTGCAGCGATCATCGCCTCACTCTGTTGATGTTGATCTCCTCCGCCTTACCCCGCTGCCCTGCTGCACCACCTTGCCGAGCCGTCAGGCTGCTGCTCTGCTCCGCCACCCTGAGCCGCCGTCAGTTCACTGCCATCCCCACCGTCAGTCTGCTGCCCTGCCCCGCCGTCAGTCTGCCGCCCTGCCCTGCCCCGCCGTCAGTCTGCCGCCCTGCCCTGCCCCGCCGTCAGTCTGCTGCCCTGCCCCATCTGCTGCCCTGCCCCGCCGTCAGTCTGCTGCCCTGCCCCGCCGTCAGTCTGCTGCCCTGCCCTCGCCGTCAGTCTGCGGCCGCCCTTGCCCTGCCCCGCCGTCAGTTTGATGCCCTGCCCCAACGTCAGTTTGTTGCCCTGCTCCGCCGTCATTCTGCCGACCTGCCCTGCCCCGCCGTCAGTTTGCTGCCCTGCCCTGCCGTCAGTCTGCTGCCCTGTCCCGCCGTCAGTCTGCTGCCCTGCCCCGCCGTCAGTCTGCTGCCCTGCCCCGCCGTCAGTCTGCTGCCCTGCCCCGCCGTCAGTCTGCTGCCCTGCCCCGCCGTCAGTCTGCTGCCCTGCCCCGCCGTCAGTCTGCTGCCCTGCCCCGCCGTCAGTCTGCTGCCCTGCCCCGCCGTCAGTCTGCTGCCCTGCCCCGCCCAGTTTGGCCCTGCCCGCCGTCAGTCTTGCTCGCGCCCTGCCCTGCTGTCGTCCTGCCCTGCCTGCCCAGTCTGCCCTGCCCCCCGCCGTCAGTCTGCTGCCCTGTCCCCGCCGTCAGTCTGCTGCCCTGTCCCGCCGTCAGTCTGCTGCCCTGCCTCTCAGTTTGTGCCCTCCCCACCGTCAGTCTGTCCCCCCCATCTGCTGCCCTGCCCCGCCGTCGTCTCGGCCCTGCCCTGCTCTCCCGTCAGTCTGCTGCCCTGCCCCACCGTCAGTCTGCTGCCCTGCCCCGCCGTCAGTCTGCTGCCCTGCCTCGCCGTCAGTCTGCTGCCCTGCCCCGCCGTCAGTCTGCTGCCCTGCCCCGCTGTCCAGCCGCGCTGACCGGCTTAGTAATGAGCTCTTGGACGCCCTAATTGTTGGCCAAGACCGCCGCCGCCCGTATGGAGGCGGCGCACGCAATCGCCGCCGCACCGACGGTGCCCTTATACGCGCCAGGAGACCGCGCGTCCACCGCCGCCGCCGCCGCCGCCGCCGCCGGGGTGTTCGACCCTCCATTCAATCTCGGCCGGTGATGCAACGGGGCAGGCATCCGACGCCCGAGTGACGCGCTCCGCCCAGGTGGCAGCCTGCGCCGGCGGCGAAACACAGCGTCCGGGACACGCCCCACCTACCTACCACAGCGTCCGGGACACGATCCGTACCCACCCCAGCGTCCGGGACACGATCCATACCCACCCCAGCGTCCGGGACACGACCCATACCCACCACAGCGTCCGGGACACGATCCGTACCCACCCCAGCGTCCGGGACACGATCCGTACCCACCCCAGCGTCCGGGACACGAGCCATACCCACCACAGCGTCCGGGACACGATCCATACCCACCACAGCGTCCGGGACACGATCCGTACCCACCCCAGCGTCCGGGACACGATCCCATCCACCAGCTCCGGACACGATACCCACCACAGCGTCCGGACACGATTGTACCCACCCCAGCGTCCGGGACCCCCCGCGTCCGGGACACGATCCATACCCACCACAGCGTCCGGGACACGATCCATACCCACCCCAGCGTCCGGGACACGACCCATACCCACCACAGCGTCCGGGACACGATCCGTACCCACCAGCGTCCGGGACACGATCCATACCCACCCCAGCGTCCGGGACACGATCCATACCCACCCCAGCGTCCGGGACACGATCCATACCCACCACAGCGTCCGGGACCACCATACCCACCAAGCGTCCGGGACACGATCCGTACCCACCCCAGCGTCCGGGACACGATCCATACCCACCCCAGCGTCCGGGACACGATCCATACCCACCCCAGCGTCCGGGACACGATCCATACCCACCCCAGCGTCCGGGACACGATCCATACCCACCACAGCGTCCGGGGCACGAGCCATACCCACCCAGCGTCCGGGACACGATCCATACCCACCACAGCGTCCGGGACACGATCCATACCCACCACAGCGTCCGGGACACGAGCCATACCCACCCCAGCGTCCGGGACACGATCCATACCCACCCCAGCGTCCGGGACACGATCCATACCCACCACAGCGTCCGGGACACGATCCATACCCACCCCAGCGTCCGGGACACGATCCATACCCACCCCAGCGTCCGGGACACGATCCATACCCACCCCAGCGTCCGGGACACGATCCATACCCACCCCAGCGTCCGGGACACGATCCATACCCACCCCAGCGTCCGGGACACGATCCATACCCACCACAGCGTCCGGGACACGATCCATACCCACCCAGCGTCCGGGACACGATCCATACCCACCACAGCGTCCGGGACACGATCCATACCCACCACAGCGTCCGGGACACGATCCATACCCACCACAGCGTCCGGGACACGATCCATACCCACCCCAGCGTCCGGGACACGATCCATACCCACCACAGCGTCCGGGACACGAGCCATACCCACCACAGCGTCCGGGACACGCCCCGTACCCACACCAGCGTCCGGGACACGATCCATACCCACCCCAGCGTCCGGGACACGATACATATCCACCCCAGCGTTCGGGACACGATCCATACCCACCTCAGCGTCCGGGACACGACCCATACCGACCACAGCGTCCGGTACACGATCCATACCCACCCCAGCGTCCGGGATACGATCCATACCCACCACAGCGTCCGGGACACGATCCATACCCACCTCAGCGTCCGGGACACGATCCATACCCACACCAGCGTCCGGGACACGATCCATACCCACCCCAGCGTCCGGGACACGATCCACACCCACCACAGCGTCCGGGACACGATCCGTACCCACCCCAGCGTCCGGGACACGATCCATACCCCCAACAGCGTCCGCAACACGATCCATACCCACCCCAGCGTCCGGGACACGATCCATACCCACACCAGCGTCCGGGATACGATCCATACCCACCCCAGCGTCCGGGACACGATCCATACCCACCCCAGCGTTCGGGACACGATCCATACCCACCATAGCGTCCGGGACACGATCCATACCCATCCCAGCGCCCGGGACACGATCCATACCCACCACAGCGTCCGGGACACGATCCATACCCACACCAGCGTCCGGGACACGATCCATACCCACCCCAGCGTCCGGGACACGATCCATACCCGCCCCGGCGTCCGGAACACGATCCATACCCACCACAGCGTCCGGGACACGATCCATACCCACGCCAGCGTCCGGGACACGATCCATACCCACCTCAGCGTCCGGGACACGATCCATACCCACCCCAGCGTCCGGGACACGATCCATACCCACCTCAGCGTCCGGGACACGACCCATACCCACCACAGCGTCCGGTACACGATCCATACCCACGCCAGCGTCCGTGATACGCCCCATACCCACCCCAGCGTCCGGGACACGATCCATACCCACCACAGCGTCCAGGACACGATCCATACCCACGCCAGCGTCCGTGATACGCCCCATACACACCCCAGCGTCCGGGACACGACCCATACCCACCTCAGCGTCCGGGACACGATCCATACCCACACCAACGTCCGGGGCACGCCCCATACCTACCCCAGCGTCCGGGACATACCCCACACCAACCCCAGCTGACATACCCACCGTCGCCGTGTGTACCGTCGCCGTGTCGTGTCGCTGTGTGTTCCTCTCGCTGTGCGGTGTCGCCGTGTCTTCCTCTCGCTGTGCGGTGTCGCCGTGTGTTCCTCTCGCTGTGTGGTATCGCCGTGTGGTGTCGCTGTGTGTTCCTCTCGCTGTGCGGTGTCGCCGTGTGTTCCTCTCGCTGTGTGGTATCGCCGTGTGGTGTCGCTGTGTGTTCCTCTCGCTGTGCGGTGTCGCTGTGCACCGCCACTGCCCCGCCGGCCGGCCGGCTGCCCGGTAGCCGGTAATGAATGGCATGATGAGGCTCGCACGCCGGCACGGGCAGACGCCGCCACTATATATACCCGCCCCACTGATCAGAGCGACGCGGCGGGCCGCCGAGACACACCTGTTCCCGCTGCGGCGACGCTGCGACCGGGCTGCGGCGGCGCTGCGACCGGGCTGCGGCGACGCTGCGACCGGGCTGCGGCGACGCTGCGGCGACGCTGCGACCGGGCTGCGGCGACGCTGCGACCGGGCTGCGGCGACGCTGCGACCGGGCTGCGGCGGCGCTGCGACCGGGCTGCGGCGGCGCTGCGACCGGGCTGCGGCGGCGCTGCGGCGGCGCTGTTCGGCTCCGTGTGGGCCCAGTCGCCGGGAATACCGGAGGTGTGCACGTGTGTGTGTGCGAACTGGACTCCCTTTTAGGAAAATCCACTCTCGATTGGGTGCTGTGTGTATGTGGGAGTAGTTCGCTATTTCATGACTGGAGATCCCGGATGTGTCGGATGGGGTCGGGACACCCCGGTTTGGCGCCCTGTCAGCTTCAATTTGTCATTTTCCATATTCAATCTGGCTTGCTACATGACCGGCGTAGTCGATGCGTCCCTACCCCCCCCCCCTATTCAATCTGAAAATAGGTGTTGAACAGATAAAGACTTGGTCGCCGGCTTCTCTTTCCCGGCTTACTTTTAATTACTTTGGTTTGCACTCTGGACGAAAAGCTGGAAGTGTAGATGTAGTCATTACAAGGCGCCCATGCGGGTCGCATTGGGCGAACGACGGCCCGCGCCAAAAGCGCAATCTACGTGTCTATCATCAAAACCGTGTTGTCTTTGGTGTTTACACCTCGGCGCCCTTCAAGCGGGAATGCAGAGCATATCGATTTCTGATGCGATAAACGACCAAATTGCATTATTTCATCATCCGAATTAATTTACGCTCTGCACACGTGATGTGCCTGGATAGACAAAAAGCAATGCGTATATAACGGATGACACAGGCACGTGATAAAATTTGAATGATTAGAGAAGTGGGCCTTGCTTTGAGCTATGATTTCTTGCAATTCTACTTTAGGAACTAGGCACCAAGCGACTTGCTGCGAATAGCAGAGCCCATCCCATGATCCAGTACACAGCTCAGCGTGCACGACAGTACACAGTTCAGTCTGCACGACAGTACACAGCTCAGTGTACACGACAGTACACAGCTCAGTGTACACGACAGTACACAGCTCAGTGTGCACGACAGTACACAGCTCAGTGTACACGACAGAACACTCAGTACACGACAGCTCAGTGTGCACGACAGTACACAGCTCAGTGTGCACGACAGTACACAGCTCAGTGTGCACGACAGTACACAGCTCAGTGTGCACGACAGTACACAGCTCAGTGTGCACGACAGTACACAGCTCAGTGTACACGACAGTACACAGCTCAGTGTGCACGACAGTACACAGCTCAGTGTGCACGACAGTACACAGCTCAGTGTGCACGACAGTACACAGCTCAGTGTGCACGACAGTACACAGCTCAGTGTACACGACAGTACACAGCTCAGTGTGCACGACAGTACACAGCTCAGTGTACACGACAGTACACAGCTCAGTGTGCACGACAGTACACAGCTCAGTGTGCACGACAGTACACAGCTCAGTGTGCACGACAGTACACAGCTCAGTGTCGACTACAAGACAGTGTACACGGATACACAGCTCAGTGTGCACGACAGTACACAGCTCAGTGTGCACGACAGTACACAGCTCAGTGTACACGGACAGTACACAGCCTCAGTGTGCACGACAGTACACAGCTCAGTGTGCACGACAGTACACAGCTCAGTGTGCACGACAGTACACAGCTCAGTGTGCACGACAGTACACAGCTCAGTGTGCACGACAGTACACAGCTCAGTGTACACGAATACACAGCTCAGTGTGCACGACAGTACACAGCTCAGTGTACACGACAGTACAGCAGTGTACACAGCTCAGTGTGCACGACAGTACACAGCTCAGTGTGCACGACAGTACACAGCTCAGTGTACACGGCAGTACACAGCTCAGTGTGCACGACAGTACACAGCTCAGTGTGCACGACAGTACACAGCTCAGTGTGCACGACAGTACACAGCTCAGTGTGCACGACAGTACACAGCTCAGTGTGCACGACAGTACACAGCTCAGTGTGCACGACAGTACACAGCTCAGTGTGCACGACAGTACACAGCTCAGTGTGCACAGAACTACACAGCTCAGTGTGCACGACAGTACACAGCTCAGTGTGCACGACAGTACACAGCTCAGTGTACACGACAGTACACAGCTCAGTGTGCACGACAGTACACAGCTCAGTGTGCACGGCAGTACACAGCTCAGTGTACACGACAGTACACAGCTCAGTGTACACGACAGTACACAGCTCAGTGTACACGACAGTACACAGCTCAGTGTGCACGACAGTACACAGCTCAGTGTACACGACAGTACACAGCTCAGTGTGCACGACAGTACACAGCTCAGTGTACACGACAGTACACAGCTCAGTGTGCACGACAGTACACAGCTCAGTGTACACGGAACTACACAGCTCAGTGTACACGACAGTACACAGCTCAGTGTGCACGACAGTACACAGCTCAGTGTGCACGACAGTACACAGCTCAGTGTACACGACAGTACACAGCTCAGTGTACACGGAACTACACAGCTCAGTGTGCACGACAGTACACAGCTCAGTGTGCACGACAGTACACAGCTCAGTGTACACGGAACTACACAGCTCAGTGTGCACGACAGTACACAGCTCAGTGTGCACGACAGTACACAGCTCAGTGTACACGACAGTACACAGCTCAGTGTGCACGACAGTACACAGCTCAGTGTGCACGACAGTACACAGCTCAGTGTACACGGAACTACACAGCTCAGTGTGCACGACAGTACACAGCTCAGTGTGCACGGCAGTACACAGCTCAGTGTACACGACAGTACACAGCTCAGTGTGCACGACAGTACACAGCTCAGTGTACACGACAGTACACAGCTCAGTGTACACGACAGTACACAGCTCAGTGTGCACGACAGTACACAGCTCAGTGTGCACGACAGTACACAGCTCAGTGTGCACGACAGTACACAGCTCAGTGTACACGACAGTACACAGCTCAGTGTGCACGGCAGTACACAGCTCAGTGTACACGACAGTACACAGCTCAGTGTACACGGAACTACACAGCTCAGTGTACACGGCAGTACACAGCTCAGTGTGCACGACAGTACACAGCTCAGTGTACACGACAGTACACAGCTCAGTGTGCACGACAGTACACAGCTCAGTGTAACGACAGTAAAGCTCAGTGTGCACGACAGTACACAGCTCAGTGTACAGAATACACAGCTCAGTGTACACGACAGTACACAGCTCAGTGTGCACGACAGTACACAGCTCAGTGTACACGACAGTACAAGCTCAGTGTACACGGACTACACAGCTCAGTGTGCACGACAGTACACAGCTCAGTGTCACGACAGTACAAGCTCAGTGTCACGACAGTACAAGCTCAGTGTGCACGACAGTACACAGCTCAGTGTACACGGATACACAGCTCAGTGTACACGACAGTACACAGCTCAGTGTGCACGACAGTACACAGCTCAGTGTGCACGACAGTACACAGCTCAGTGTACACGACAGTACACAGCTCAGTGTACACGACAAGCCGTGTGCACGGCAGTACAGAGTGTCAGGATCACAGCTCAGTGCACGACAGTACAGCTCAGAGACGTACAGTGTACACGACAGTACACAGCTCAGCGTGCATTCGAGTGTGTGACGCGCAGGCAGTGTCGCTGTCAAGGTCACTGGCGGTCGGTGTGTCAGGTGTACCGGGCTCGTGTGTTCAGCGGATGTGTGACCGATCTCGTGGGCGTACGTGGTTAATGTGGCCGGTATGTGATGGGTGTGACCGGTGTGTGGTGGATGTGGCCGGGGTGTGGTGGGTGTGGCTGGTGTGTGGTAGATGTGGCCGGTGTGTGGTGGATGTGGCGGTGTGTGGTGGATGTGGCCGGTGTGTGGTGGATGTGGCCGGGGTGTGGTGGATGTAACATATATCAGGCGGATGTGGTCAGTGTGTTAGGTGTATGTGGTAGCTGTTATCGTTATAGCAGGTGGATATGATGAATGTTGCCGGTTTGTCGGGTGGATATGGTGAATGTTTCCGGTTTGTCACGAGGGTGAGATGGAGGTGGCCGGTGGCCGGCGTTTGTGTGTGTGTGTGTGTGTGGCTATGGATCCAGCAGGTGGGCCCGCCGCGAGTCTCCACACTGCGCCTCGCCCTGCCGGACGCGTTACATGGCCGAGGAGAGCGAGAAATCGTTGCACGCCGGCCGGAAGCGGCGGCGGCACGCCGCCGTCGGACGGGACGCCGACCGCTTCCGGCCGTAATGAGCGGCGACGGGCGCCGCGCCGCCGGTCAGACCGGGCCGGGCGGCAGCGTAAACACGCCGCACGGGCCGCGGACGCGCCGCCTTTCACTCGCCGTCGGGGTGTGCCGACGCTCGTCGGCGCCCAGATGTTCGCCGTGTTCGGCTGCAGACGGGCGTGACGCGCCTGCGCCGGCCGCGGCGGGTCGGGCCGTGACGCGTGCCGCCGCAGCTGTGCAGCTGGCGTAGCGGCCGGCACGTGGTGTAGCGGCCGGCACGTGGTGTAGCGGCCGGCACGTGGTGTAGCGGCCGGCACGTGGTGTAGCGGCCGGCACGTGGTGTAGCGACTGGCACGTGGTGTAGCGGCCGGCACGTGGTGTAGCGGCCGGCACGTGGTGTAGCGGCCGGCACGTGGTGTAGCGGCCGGCACGTGGTGTAGCGACTGGCACGTGGTGTAGCGGCCGGCACGTGTTGTAGCAGCCGGCACGTGCTGTAGCGACTGGTACGTGGTGTAGCGGCCGGACGTGGTGTAGCGACTGGCACGTGGCGTAGCGGCCGGCTCGTGTCCCGGCGCCGGTATGGCGGAGCAGCTGCGATCGTGTGGCGCGCCCGGTCACTGTCGATCAGTGCGGGTGTTGTGGCGGCAGTGTACGTCGGCGCCGGTATTGTCAGTCCTTGCAGGCCCTTGTGAGCCGGTATTGTCGGTCAGCGTGTATCAGTGGCGGTATTGTCGGTCAATGTGTGTCAGTGCCGGTATTGTCGGTCATTGCAGGTATTGTCGGTCAGTGCCGGTATTGTCGGTCAATGTGTGTCAGTGCCGGTATTGTCGGTCAGCGCAGGTATGCGTGGGCCAGTGCTGATGGTATCGATCAGCGCAGGTCGGTGCCGTTCGGTGTCAAGCTATACGTGCATGAACCGTAGTCCGACGGCGGACCACAGATAGGCGGAATATATGGCACGGACACGTAATTTTATCTCAATTCGATCCATGTGCGGAATGACTTGCCTCCATCAGTTTGGAAAACCATCACTGGTTGATTCCTGCAGGATTTGCGTGAAGAACAGAATCTATTCACAAGGCATATAATCTTTTGTTCCAAATGATGCCGTTGGACTGGAATGTCTAGGTTTGGTGGTGAGGATAGATTTCTCGCAACAAGCTCTGCTTACCATACGACCTTTCTCCGTAACACCATCGCAGCTATCATTCTGCCTAAACTACCATGTAAGAAAATTAAACGGGCTATGTTGCATTTCCAAAGTTTATGTTTCCAAATGTGGCAACTTTCAGTCGGGAACTGGTCGTGCTTTCTGTTTGACGAAGGTAGACTACGACTAGTGGCCCGCGATGTGGTAAGTTTAAAGATCCGGTCATGTTCGTTGGCCCAGCAATATGTGACCGCTGGCCACTGGCGACATGGAAATCTACTCTCGTGGCTTACATCCGCACGAATTGAGCGTCATAAAGCGGGTTAAGTTCCTCCTCCCGGTGGGTAAAAACTTCACGTTGCAATCTGATGTGGAAAGTTGCACATAGTGTGCCACATCCATCCACAAATGCATCCATTCATAGCGACCAACGGTGGCGACACGTGGTGTCGTGCTGAAGTGGCGTGCGTGTGCCTCCGAGGCGGGGCGCGGTGTCCTGGAACTGGCACTTTCGTCCCAGCCGCTGTGTTTTGTTCCGGCGCGGCGGCGGTAGCGAGAACGCATTATCGGGACCAGGTGTAGTCGATTCTGGGGTAGGGAGGGGGAGGAGAGGGAGGGGAGACAGTTCGATGCCTGACGACTTGGGTATTTCCGGTGCGGGCGGTTAGCGCAGATTGCCATGCTATTGCCACTGATGAATGCGTAATAGTCTATCGACGTTGGCGGGAACTGTTGCCGGGAAATCTGATGGAATTGTAGGCGGCGATCGCAACACAAGTCTGAGGGTTTTCTGCTGCGCGGCGGTTCCATTGCAGGAAAACTCTTGTGTGAAACGTAGGTACGATGCAAAAATCGTAGCAACTTAATTTCCGACATATCCATGGCTTAGACGGGGTTGGAGCTCAACAAACTAATGCTGTTTCGTGTTCATGCAAAGCCACATCGAAGGCGAAACGCATAGAAGATAGGCTGACGCGTCGAGTCGTCTCCCCCTAGTCTGGCAGACTTCGTCGGAAGTCGACACTGGATGCTCTGCTGAACATTTGGCTGGAGAAGTTTGCGTAACTTCGCCACCTTTCTGGAATATCTGAAGGTGCTTTCAGGTCTGATCACCAGTCTTAGCCTCATTTTGAATATTTTGTACACAAAATCGGTGGAATGTTACGGTGTTCGGAACCACCCATTTTGGTCCTACGACGTGAAGTCAACTGTACCCGTCGCTACTCTTCGCCCGCGACCAATCGGCGTCAGAGATGGGCGACGCAACATGACTCAACGGTCGACGTGTCGCAAAACCAATAACCACCACCAGTCAAGTCGACCGTATCGGCACAAACCGCACGAACTACTTGACGCGGGTGTCTGACGGATTGTTAACCC